>OU015498.1:160735331-160780484 GCA_907164885.2 Dolomedes plantarius | reverse complement strand
GTTGTGTCCGATTATCACTCTCGTTTGACAGATTCCAAATTATTTCTCATATTAATAGATATTTGTTTCCACGTAGAACTGTATCGAAAATTCATTGATTCCACTGCAAGATCTTCCAGATTCATCATCTAAAAAATAATTAGTCCTAATGTGAGCAAAATTGCTTTTCCTTTTGTCTTTGACACGCGCACACTTTAAAAAATATCCGTCAAACTTATTTTTACCGTAAATTTTAAAGATGAAGACTGTATTTTTAAATTATGATTGAATTCAGTATGTATTCCTCAGTGATACAACTAAAACATTGCTAGGGTTTTCTTAGTGAAAAACAACAGCATTTCGTATGGTATATTCTACCATTTGAATAACGTTTCCCAAAGGATTTATTTTTCTTTACTCCCACTAAGAGGTGAATACAACACTAATTAACGCCCCCCCCCCTCCCCGGACTGTGCCACTACATTTTACCACACTGCACGGCATTTTATCGTCGAATCATCGTCTAATGGCTTGAGGGCTAGTCTTCACATTTGAAGGGGAGTCTGCGAATTTGAACCCCCCCCCCCCCCCCCCATCCGAGTAGATATCGGTATTTGTAGCTGTATGGAATCGTCAGTTTAGTCCTGGTGTTGTGAATGACCCTGGTGCTCTGAACCAACCAAGCAACCATAGTATTTTGACAAATTTCCTCATCGTATACGCTTTTGTCGTCTTCAGACCAAATAAATACGTATTTTGACTGCAAAGTATGAATCTACGTTGAGATCTGACGATTAATGTAGGAGCTTTCCCGAGTTCTTTTTGCAGGTCTATCGTAAAATTAGAGGCAAAATACTGGCAACTAAATTTGTAGTATTTTACGAATATTTTTTTCAGTGTACCATTGGCTCGCCATCTATGAATTTAAAAGACAGGATATGAACTTATAATTGAGGAGTTCAATTTAATAAAAAATAAAAATGCATCCACTATTCCCTTGCTTTATTAAAAGCAATTTATGACTCGAGGCAGTATACTTATGACCTCACGCTTTCACTAGGAAGATTTAATATTAATTCTGTTGGTGCCATATTCAGAAGACATGGCGTCCTTGCACAACTGATAAAGCCCAATTATTAAACCTCAAATGCTTTTTCTACGTGATTTAGAGGACCTTGTTCCTATGTTTTTTTGTTTGTGCCAAATTATGGATTTGAAATCAATTTAATTAATTGTATAGGTTGTGTATAGAGAGAGATATACCAGTCTCTTTGCTGCAATACTGCTTTTAAAGATTTTGTAAAAATAACCTTGCTATTGTCTTTTCATTCTGGTTCTTCGATTTTGATCTGAGCCTGAAGCTACATTTCGACAATCTTGTTAATGACTTATTAATGATATATTTGATTGGGAAGAGTGTGAAAACGCTTTATTTTAAATCTTTTTGTGTTGTCGTATTGGTGAGACGCCCACTTTTTGCAATAGCTTGTATCTTTTGCTGTCTTGGGAATATTCCGTTTTCTGAATATGGGAAATTTTAAACCTGCTTTGCCCGCCATAAGAAATTTCATATTCTTGATTATATAGCGATATATTATGGAAGTGCAGATAAGTAAGAAAGACTAAGAAAACCCTTTTAAAGTGGAATTTGTTTTGTATTTTTGATATTTATTGTTTTCTCCGAAAGACATTCAATTACAAGTTTTACTTTCTTAGAAGTCTTCCTCATTTATGACATTTACCTCGTCGGTTAATTGCAAATGTTTAGCTTTTTTAAATCTTCTCATCTACCCATAGAGTTCTATATCATTTTTTAAGATATTTCTTTGGAAAAACTTCGGGTTTTACGATATTTTGCCCCGTACGTATGTTAGATTTATTACCTTATGGATATTTACATATATAGAAGCAATACCTGTATGTTTGTTATAAAAGTAATTAGCTTCACAGTAGGTTTTAAATTTAGTCTGCAGCCTCTAATTTCAAACTATCTCGATTTTGACCTGGGCAATACCTATCTACATCTTAGTTGAAGGTCTGACCTTGGAAAATTTGTGCCCGTCTAGAAGTAAAAAGGTTGGTAGGTCAAACGAGTTACGCCCAATTTGCGAGAAGCTAATGTTTTATACCTTTTCATATTTAAAGTCAATTATTCTTTTGATATTTTAAATGTTAATAAGTAATTGCATTCCTTGTGTTTTTGTTTGCTTTGTCTGAAGGCGTGCTCGCTTAATCTGAATATCTCACTGAGAATGGTATAATAAAATTAGTACTGTTGAGATGTCTACCTATACAAATTTTGTATATATACAGAGTATGTTCACACATTTTTGTAACGATTTTGGAAAAAGAAATATATAAACAAAAATAACATTTTTTTCTAATATGTTCGATCTGATAGCCCTGTTGTTGAACTATCACATTACATCTTGATTTCTATGATAAAAGAGCTTTTCTTAAAATATCAAGGTTGATTTTGTTCCACTACTCGACCACAATCTTCCACAGCCCATCCAATGTTTTGGCATGCCATTTATAAAGAACTTATTTTAAAAGGCCAAATGTACAGAAATCCATAGAAGACAATTCAAGGGACTTAGGTAGGATGAATTTAAATGGAATAGCCTCAATTCCAATTTCATTTCTAATTTTTTTCTAAAAATATAGCAGTAGATTTAGAGGTATGGCTGGTAGCCTTACCCTGATGGAACTTAACTGAATGAAGAATGTCTGGGTAAAGTGATGGAATGCCGTTTTTGAAAACAGGCATTAAAACATATTTCTGATAACAATCCGAGCTAATTTTCCTAGTCAAATGTAAACTTGAACGTTTCTTTCCCTTTTTATTAATTATGTCATTTTACGTGTAGAAATATTCAAACCATGCTTTTCACACCGTTTTTAATAATCGAATAAGAGTATTTCTCTTCGAAAAGTTCAAATACTCAGCCTTCGATCCATTGTTTATTTTCCAGCGACATTTTAAAGCAAAGAGAAAGTCAAAATCGTTACAAAAATGGGTGAACACTCTCTCTCTATATATATATATATATACACACACACACAAAGTTGAAACAGTAAACTAAACCATGAAGGTAACCCAAATCGAACACAGGGAGATAAAATTCTTGTTTTGTTTAAAGTGGTTTATCTTCAAACGTTGGTGATTTGTTTTAAGTTTTTATGTTTCCCTTCTGCCGCAGAAGTCGGATAGTGGTTAGCGTCATTAACTTTTTCCACAGGGTGGGTTTGGTTTCGAATTCCGACTACGGCTTGGCCGTCATTCTGCCGTCCTCTCATAGCAGGTAATGTTGGATAACCTATGTGGTACTTCTCTAATATAGTAGCCAAAAAAAATTTTTAGTGCGTGAATGGGTTAATGTCGTCAAGACAAGAAATATATAAAAACAAATGCCTTCTCTTATACAGTAAAATGCTGCAATCTGGGCCTTACTATGCAAGTATTTATTTGAACTTCATATATTAATTTGTTTGTAATAGTTAAAAGACTGCTTTTACTTTATAACAGAGGGTTCAGAATAATCTAGTGGTAGCGCTTTGGGCTTGGAACTGGAGGTGCTCGGTTCGAATCCCGACGAACGCCGTTAAATACCGTTATGTCTAGGCCGGATATGAGCATGTTAAATACGTAGACCGGAAAATCCTTCTATGAAATCAGAGAGGCTGAGGAAGGTACGTACCCCCCGAAATATCGTCCTGGGGGGGGGGGGGGGGGCCCGATCAAAATTAAGGTGGCACCAGGGGATGGTATGGTTCATCTATACGATGCCCCCACTGAAAGCAACTAACAATTCTCTAGTATTATGTGCGAGATTATCGTTACTGACAAGTGCCCCGCATTGACAAAGAACGACTTTGTAGTAGAATACACACACACAAACACCCTCATTCGATCGTTACCCGAATCATCGTTTTCTCGTGTGTGTCGTTTACTTTATCAAGTCCTGATGATAATTTTCCTTTGTTATGTCCCCGTATCTATCGTTCAGTGCAATAGGTCCGTTGGAAAACGATTGATCGAGGTTCCACTGTATGTATATATATATATATATATATATATATATATATATATAATGTCGGACTTGACTTCTACTCCCATACTATTTAATATAAATCCGAACCTCTTTTGTATCATGATGCAGTCGGTGAACCAGTGGCGAGGACATCCATCATTATTAAATCCATCAAACAGCAAGATGTTAACACAACAGGCATAAAAACACTCCAATTGAGCATCCTAAATATCTTTATTAATTTTCCAATAATTACTCAGCTCCATCAAACTAATTCCCAATATCCCACCCAATTTAAATCTGTGCGCCTAACAGCACACGCCCTTTCTATTCCCTAGTTATCCATGACTCTGAAATAAATCCTCTGTTCATAGCTTTTTAACCAACGCTTAGTGACGCTCATTACTTATGCGTGATGTCATATCGTACATGTTCTTTTGCTAAACAAAGCATTTTCTTAGCGCCAAACTGCAAGGCTATACGTCTACCTAAAATTCTCCTCGGTTCTTCGGAGATTGAATCAAATCGAACCCATTTATTCTATTTTCACTGCAATGTCTTATGCCGCTTATTTGAACTCCCAGACTTTTAAATTGTTAATCCTATATTTTACTAGCTAATATCCCGTTTTAAGGTCGCGCGATCGCCTCCCCCACATATTTTTAGCCTCACACACACACACACACACATATATATATACATCCAATACACGTCAAACGATCACGGCACTCTTAACTTAAATTAGATAATTTTGAAATATTTTCTATTTGGAAGGGACGTAAGTATTCTAATGTTGTGAGACATTTCAGATATCATTATTCATGAACTGAACCCCAAGGGAGAAAAAAAATTGACTTACATTGAGGATAACGTAGAATTTTTAGTACTTATTTGTAAATAATTAACTTTAGTTCGATGAGAAACAAGGATCTAAATTTTAAAATACCTCCGTGTGCGATTTATAACTGATTTGAGGTTCATTGACCAATTTTACTTGCAAAATAATAAAAAAGGATCTTCTACTCTAGAAGTGCATCTTTAATTACAGCTAGAGAATCACACTTCTTGTTGGGTCACCATTTGTTCTTCGTGTACGAAGAATTCATAAATCCTCCCCATAATAGTAATTTCAGAAGGGCAGAGAAATAAAGGATAATTAATTAATCACATACATTCAAACCCATATTCATAAATCAAGAATCGATATGAATTATCACCCATTATAATTAGAACCAACTTCTCTGAACGAAATGAAGAATGCTTTTGAATATTTTTGTTTGTTTTGTTGCCTTTCGAAATAATCGATCATTTCCCTCCCTTTGTCCTCGACTTGAAGCTGCTTGCAGGTGTATTGCCGCAATAGTGGTTTTGGGGAGTTAAATGCCTGTGGACGGCCAGAATCGATTCTAAGCACTTGGTATCCGGCTGCTTAAACTTCGTATAACAAAAACGGACCTTAGCGAAAAAGGGTGAAAAAAAATCAACCAACCGAATTTGTAATGTTATCAAGAAGAAAAAAAAATTGTCTCAAATAAATTATTTCTCTTTCAGCTTATAAAAGATATCAATGAAAGTTTTACCCATCATTCGTTTAAACATAATGATGAACTTTGTAAAATATAATTTAAAATACCTATAACTCGGTAACCTCCATTTTAATTAAACCTTATTTTTTATGGTTCCATTCATCTCAAAGGTACTGTATTCTTCTAAACAAGGGAATATCATCAGCAGTTTTCCGTGAGCCGTTGAATTATAACTAATTCATAAAATTCTATTACTTTACTTCAAAATATTTTGTTTAGTGTATGTATTTTATATACAACTGTGACGTTTTAGCAATTAATGACTGAATTCAGAATAGTGTTACTGAATTTAGTTGCTAGAATGCATAATAGAATAATGATAGAGTTACGTATTCGCAGGATCTGTTCATAACAATATGTGATGAGACAATAATTTGAGCCAGTAAAGAGTACAAAGATAATTTTTAAAGGGGTTCAGAAAACAAAATTCTTCAAATTTTCAAAAATTTCTTTATTGCATTAAAAAATTCCGTGTTTTTTTTTAAGAAGAGATATTAATTTTTTTTTTTCAACATTCTAATACTAGCCAATCTGTATTTAAACCTGTAAATGCGTTTTTCTGCATGATGGGTTTTTTCACCAATTCTCGTTTTTAAATTGTCACAAGTCAAGAACCGTTAAAGATAAATGGTTCAAACTTGGAACATGTCTTTTTCAATTATTTTACTTTAATTTTGATTCAGAAAATTTGAAAAAATATTTATTTTTAAAACTAGGATTTTTTAAAAATAAGTTACATAATTTTTTTGAAATTTTTACTCTAAATTTTAAAATTTTTTTAAAAATTAATATTTAAAAAACAGTGAATCAACATTAAAACATTAATATATTTCTGTTTAATTAAATGAAAAAATTTTGAAATTCGACAAATAATATTTCGATTTATAACGATTTTAAATTTCCCCACATTTTTAAATAATTTTAAATTTAAATTTTTTAAAAAACTTTTTGAGAAGTTTTATGATGTGATTTTGTTTACAAATTATATAGTTAATCATCACAAAAAAATTCCAAACTTTAACTCAATAAATAAATATTTTTTTTAAATGTGTCCGGACCCCCTTAAATTGAAAAATGGGTATTACAAGTATGTTAAGTCTTAGAACTTTCAATATTATAAATTCCTAACAATGTTACTGACTCCTACAAGAGTTAAAACCAGTCATTTTGATTTGCTTGGTAGTTGTAGTGTTAACTCTTATCTGGATATTTTCTTAAAAATACTAAAGTCAAGAGTGCAAAATTGTCAGAAATAATCTTGTTACGTGACACTGATTAACTGAGAGAGAATTTTCTGGTCAACTATATGATAGTTCTTTGAAAGAATATTGAAAATATTTTCTACTCAAACAGAAGAAAAGTAATTAACTTTTTCTGTTTCCATGAGTCATTGTAGTCTTAATTTTTTTAATGACTGTTATTTTTCTTCTTTTTGATTCATTTAAAAAAATCTTCATTGAAGATTTTTTTAAAGATTGTAAATTTAGGTGACACCATATTTAGAAATATCCATGATAGATTTGAAAATGTTAAGAATACTGCTCGTTAAAATATTTTGCATAGAATAATTGTGTATGATCGTAAGTCTTATAAAGAACTGTAAGAAAAGTTTCTTTGGATAATTATTTTTTGTACAAGAAGATGAATTTTTCTTTTCAGTTGTAAGAATATTATCATCATAAGTGTATAGCTGTAGTATCATAAGTGTATAGCTGCAGAAAAATTTATAGGAAATTCACAATCATTAAACTAGAGTTTTGAAATTTTTTATTTACATTTTTCGTGGTTACAAAACAAAACAAGAAAAATAAATAATAAATCTTCAAAGACTCGAAGAAATTTCGGATTTCTGAAGATTTTGAATCTTTCGGAAGTTTTGTCAACTTCTTCTACCGTAACATATTCGTGGTGAAAATGGAAAGCATTTCCATTGATGTTGCAAATCCAGTGAAATATCGGAGGCTTCCAATAAATCTTCAGATCTATCTAAAGAGAGAGAAATAACATATATTATATACACCAATCATATAATTTAAAATCAAATGCACAGTGAATCAATCTGCTATTTTAAACACGATGATAGATTTGAATCTTTGTGTAAGCTTTCTCTTTGAGTGACATGGCTTCTGTATGGCTAAACTGTATGGCTATTCTGTATTTCAAAAGCCTAAACTTTATTTTAATATGATCCACGTGGTAAGTAAACCTTCTCTTAACTTCTCTAAGTTTTCGATGTTACAAACTGAATTTTTTTTCTAATTTTCATGCTTAAAATTTATGTATTAGGCTTCTTATGATTAATGTTTGTAGTCTAATTTCTCAAAAGAATGGAGTAATAACAGTATTTATCTTCTCTTAAAAGTTTTCAATGATACACGAGGAAAGTTATTAATTTGCATATTTAAAATTGATATATTGAGCTTATGATTAATGGCCTATTCTTTCATAGGAATTGAGCACTAACAATTTCTAACCGTTTTTCTGTATCACATGAGTGGAATTAAGAACATTCGTGACGATTAATTTTCTACCTATAAATTAACGAAACACATCACTTTCTATTTCCTATGCTCGTTGTAATTTTTTATATATCGTTTTATTTTAATCTTTATCGGAAGTTTTTGTTATTAAAAGGTTTTCGATCGCCTAGTATAGCCTACTGTCAGCATGCAAACTCTCCCGGTATTGAAAACGAAAAGAGCCCTACTTTTTAGAATCTAACCGGTCGTTTTGAACTGCATTCTAACTGGTGCGGGCGTGAGGTAGAAAATTAGTCTCTACTGTTTTTATAATTGTTTGATAGTGGGATGTTTTGGCCGTAGTTATCCAGTAAAGCCGTCATTGATTGAGAAAGAAGTGCCAGTCTTCTTTGAAGCTTGTGAATGAACTAATGTTGCTTTTGAATTTCGTGTTGTAGTCGACGGTAAAGTTATTTTTAATCTGCAAATAAAGATCTCAGTTTAAGATTTGTGCTATTTTTCAATGATTTTCTGTGGACTAAGAATGAAAGGGAATTTTTTGACTTTACAATGGCGTTCGGTCATTGGAAAGAACAGTCATCAATCGCTGGGAAGCATATGACAAATATTCAAAGAAGCAAAAAAAAAATAGCATCGTTGATTTTTGATTGAATAAATTTTTCCAAAATAAAGCAAAATATGTATAGATCAACATCTTGAGTCATTGGCTAGATGACAGGAGGTAATATGTTAGAAAGTTATTGTATATAGTAAATCCTCGCATTGCCGGGGTAGTTCAGTGGTAGAATGCCGACCTCAAGTTTTGGAAACAATGGGTTCAATTCACAATCCTGGCTAGCGGTTTGTTACAAAATTTAATATACAGTATATATAACTGAAAGGTAGAATCCAAACCGGCTATCTGATGTTCTATTCGTGGTCTTCTTCGGTACTATTTTTGTAGAACTTATTAATTCACAGATTCGAATAAAGATCTCAGGGAATCACTTAACTGCAAATAAATATAGTTTCAGTTAAAAGTGATAGAGAAAATCATTTTGCTTTCAAGTAAATCGAGTAGTCAGATATGTAAAGATATATAACGAATCACCAGGTATGAAAATAATAGGATATCACATTATATTTTTGTCATAAGCGTATATGAATAACATTTGTTTACATAAGTAAGAGATTTAACACTCTAGGAAAATTAGTATGAGTATAATAAGAACGATTTATACATTAAATCGTTGCGTAAAAGGTATTTTTCCCAGATCGCTTATTTTCTGTTCTAACTTAGTACTGTTTGCGGTTATAGAGGGATTATATTGCTGTATAAAGTTTTATAAAAGATGACCACGTTGTGTAGTGGTTAGCGATGCAAGCTACCACCTTGTGAGTCAGGGTTCGCACTCAGGTTAAGGCATAGATGCTGCTGTACTGTTCCATCGTAGGGAGTAAAATTGGTTTATCCATAGGGAAGTCCCAAAATGAAGTAGCCAACAACTTTCGCGGTGTATTTCGGGCGAATGCTCTTAGATTAAGTGCTTCCCGCATTGGGGAAAAACTTCTATATTAGGCAGTCAAAAATTTACCTTAGTAGTGTCCTGGGGCAACGTAAGAAGTGACGGCTGGGGCAACTCGGAGGGACTGAGCGTGTCCGCTTCCGTATCTTCCGTAGGCAGAGTTGTCGTGAGCATTGACTCCGTAGGCGTTGGCACCATATCTGTTGTGGGCTCCGTACCTGTCACGTCCGGCGTTGGCGTAGGCACCGAGGTTGTGCTGAGCGGCCCTGTCGCTAACTCCGTAGCTGCCCTTGTTGGCACCATAGTCAGAGGTGATGGCGTGGTTTCCGGCCCTCTTGTCGTAGGCGTAGGCCTTCTCGAATCCGGCACCCTTGAAATGGGAAAAAATTTCAGTTAAGCATTCTTAATGATTCATTCAGAAATAAATCTTTTCTAATTATAATAGGGATGATATAATAAAGATTTAGATACGAAATGAAGTAGTGAATTTTTAATGTAGCGAAACTCAAAGTTTTAGCATTGCATATAGCGTTTGGATACAATTTAATAACATTAAAAATATTTTAATGGAGCTACTTGTGCATCGTTTTTTAATCTCCAAAAAGTGTTTTGTGTAATATTAAATGTGTAACATAATTTTTCTTAAATTATCATTAATGTTGTAACACACTAGCTATCATAAGTTTCTCAATGGACTATTTGGTCCAAGTCTAAAAGGCGTGTCATGTTAAAAAAAGAACAGTAATGCCTCTATCTCACCTTGTCCTGAGCGTAAGCTCCAGCATTCCTGTACTTTCCGTAGTTGGCGGCTTGAGCACCATAAGCATCATAGGCTCGGGCACCTCCAATGTTGTGGTATCCCTGAGCGGCTCGGGCCTTGTCAGAGTAGAGTCCACTGTCTCCGTAGTTGGATCGTCCGTAAGCTCCGTATCCGGCGCTCCTGGCTCCGTGGGCTCCGTAGGCGTTTCCAGCAGAAGATGCGGCCACTGCAGGGCCGACGTGGTAGCTGGCCACTGGGTAGGACTCAGCTGCCATCATGTCTTCGGCCAAAGCAACGGCCAACAAAGCGGCAATAACGAAAAGCTAAAAGAGAATAAGTTTAAAATATGTGAGAAAGTTGTTTGCAACATTCGGAACTATAACAGGAATTTTTTTCGGACGTCATATAAGGTTTCCTTATAGGATGTATAATATGTAAAATGAGATGTTAAACAATAGTTAGTTAAATTTTAAATTAATAGATGAGAGAAAAAGGAAGAGAACAGTGTGGTAGAACTATTACTCTTAACATCTCAATGTAATATCTCTTTGATCTAGAATTCTGCTGGATCATCCGATAAAAATTGTCTTTTTAATAAAATTTTGTATTCTGTTTAACATTAACTAACTCTCAACAGGGTCAATAACTATTAATAATACTTATTATGACAACAATTACTGACAATGCCATTTTTCAGCATAGTGTCAGTAATTGTTAATCTCAGATATCTTTGATATAGCATTATGTAAGAATATCTGATAAAATTTATGTTCTTATTACTAAAGTATTGTTGCATTTTGTTTAACAAAAAATAACACTCAATTATGTCAATTTTTTTTCAAAAGAAAATCTGAACGTTTAGATATTATGTGGTAAGTTTACCAAGCTGAAATTGCTGTAGAGGAAGGAAAATTTTTAACTTTTCATAATCAGCCCGAATAAAAATATTTTATTATAAATGTCTTTCCTTCCAAGAATAGCACTTAAATTTTACTTTCCGTCAGAAAAATTTAAGTGTTAGAATTTTACTATGAATTACAATTCAAATCATACTATGATTTATGTATCCAAGAAAAATATTATTACTTCAGAAAATTTGAGGGCCATTTTTTACCATTTCAGAAATTACATTTCTTTCTCTCGTTTTGAGTAGTCGAAATAAAAGTGGACTAAATAAGACATAACTATAATATTCTCCTCGCCCCACCGAAAGAGAAATAGAAATTTTGAAACAAAATATTACTAATGGTTTCTTACATTACGAAAGGGGTTATATTATTTTAAACAAAGAAGTGATTTATGCTTACCACTTTCATTTTGATTGGTTATAGCTCTGAAGAACTAGTTGAATGGAACAGCTCACAGAACGAATTGTGCTGACTTACCGAAAGTAGTGAGTATATATACTCCACTAGGTTTTTTTTTGTTGGCAGCTAAGTCTATTCTTATAGGGTAATCTGGGCGTCAAATCGAGCCTTTAACTTGTCATTCCGGAGCAGCCCAATGCTTCAAGGAAAAGAGGGCATTAACTGCGGCCGTGCCCTTGTAATTTCAAAAGCATCTCGTTACACTTAACGACAGTGAAAGTCTCACTCTCTCCGAATCAAGAAAAAAAAATTTAATTGGACTGTTCCATATCAACAATGTTTACCCTTAAATTCGCGTTATTGTAAGATATCTTGTGAAATCTTGGACAGACTGGGCGTGTTTAGCACTGAACCAGAGGCTTGAGGTCATAAGCTTTTCGGGGTGCATGATGAAAATGGACTACTCATTTCATCATATAGTTGGTGGATTTGTATGATGAAACATCGAACCGATTGATTAGTTGCTGTCATAAAAAAGGTATAAAAGGATGAAGTCAGCTATATATATGAATGATAGGGTCATGGAAGTAGAATAGAAGTGTTTATGGTGGTCTTTAAAAGGAATTTTAGAAGTCATGTTTATCTAGGGATATTTCTTTTGGAGGGGGAGTGAATGTGTTTAGGTTTCTATATGATGTTTCAACAGCAGCCTGATGCAGTGGTCTGCAGACTGAGGGGTCGTGAAAATTATTGGAGGGTTCGCGGATAGTTTGAAGTAACTTTATATCATATTAAATTATTTATTAAAAAAATTCAGGTAGTCTCTTCTAACGAAACTACCGCGAGTTATTAACGTAGGATTACTTATCGTTGCTTACCTCTTTTGTATGTATATATATATCTATATATCTGTACGTTTGTATATATATACATATATGTATGTCAAAATTTTGACGCATTTTGGTACTATAACATTTGGTACTATACATTTTGGTTGTCTATAAATACGTTAATAATTTTGAAATCATGCTACTTTTTTAATTTCATTTTATTCATATATACCTACGTGAAACACAAATACACATTAATATTTAAATAGGAAGTTTAAGTCACGTGAGATTTGCCAAAAACAAGTGTAGAAGGTAAGCGAGGCATTTTCTAACGTTATTATGCAAAGTTAATATATAACCAAAATCTACCGTTCGATTTTTAAAATAAATTGCCAAAATTTGCTTATTTCTTTTTCTATTTTTTTGTTGACATTTTCTTAATTTTTAATAAAATTGGTATTGCCAAAAAATTTTCCTTTGGGGGGGTGGGGGGGTTGTCGAGGGATTTTTTATTTAAAGAATGTGGGTCACGTTCGATAAAAGTTTGCGCACCACTAGCTTGATGTGAATGTATTTTTAGTCTCGTGAAACATTGAACCACGAATTCACATTCTATCGATGATAATGAGGGGCTCCTAAATGACGAGATCTTTCCTAAACCAGAATTTTACTAAAGCTGGATTACTGTTGATTGTTGGAATTTTGAATCGCTGTATCATCTTTTAATAGTACATGTAGGCTAAACGGACAAGAATTTACGTACCGAATCACGAAATCCATTTAGTTACTTAAAAATTTTGTGAAAATGCAGAAATATCCAATTTCCATACTATGTTTACAGAACTTTTTAGTTATGACTGCTTAAGAATTTTCAACTTCAGGGAAAGATAATGTGTACTTACATATGAAGAATTTTATGTGAATATTTAAAAGATAGTCTTTGGTAATCTGGCATAATTCAGTTAAGAGTATAAAAGACGACAATTATATTTAAATAAAAATTCTGTTTTCCAATTCCGTTGCGCATTAAATTTGTAGTTTGCCAAAGACTGACTAAAAGGTGAAAGACGATACTAAGTTTGTAACGTTTTTACCCACGAACATTTTATCAATGAGTTTTATTTTAATAATGTCAGGAGAATATAATAATTTCATTCATAACTTCTTTTTTAACCGAAACCTCGTCTGAAGAATCGTCTATTATTTACATTTTTTTTCATTTCATTTTTTGTCAAGAAAGGCATTTAAATGTGTATTGCAACCTTGTATTGGATGAAATATAAATTCTGTTTTGTAAAAATTGAGCAAAAAAGGCAAAAACTGAGACTACTCAGTTAAAATAAAATATTTTACAGAAACTCTCATGATTCAAAGATATTGCTTGAGGTTTATTTCCACTTTCTGATGACTTTTATTTAAAAGTTCAATTTAGATTGATGCATTTTTTAAAATTCGATATCATTACAACTCAGGTTACTTTTTATTCTCTTATTTCATATTAATTACGAAGGATATGACAGAGTTATGAATTGAACAAAATGATAATGAATAAACAGGAAATCCAACGTAAATAAAGCACAAATAGCAGTAAGGTGCAATTTTGCATACGGCCGTTTCGAAGCTGCAAAGGAGCTTCTTCACCAGTGCAAAGAACTTAGTGGCAGCTCAAAAAGCCGAAAACTAAGCGACCAGATCCTTTGCAGTTTCGAAACGGCCGTATGCAAAACTGCACCTTACTGCTATTTGTGCTTTATTTACGTTGGATTTCAAGTTTATTCCTCGAGCACAAAAGTTTTGTCTTTTCTTTTCAAAAAAATGATAATGGGTGAATAAATTCACACCCCTTCTAATAAATAAAAATCTTCATAACACTTAGATATCCTTTGGAAACATGCTCTCAGAATTTCATTGAAATTCTTTTCTAATGCTTTTCGTTAACATCTAAGTAGAGAAAATAGTGTATTATTGAGGTTTTATGTCATTCTTTATGCATAATAACAGCTGAAATAAGGAAGTTTTAGTCTATAATCTGATCTTTCGAGCAAGCGGAATAGGCTGTTAACTGAGTCGCTCACTTGCTAAATCGGTTATGTCCATAAAACAAAAAGAGGAGAAAAGTGATAAAATAATAGACATTGTGTTTTAAAATTAAATTCAAATAAACATTGTAGAACAGGGATTCCCAACCCCTTTTTCCTACATCGACCCCTTTTAAAAGAATGATTTTCTTCATCGACCCCCTCACATTTTCTCTATAATATACAGCATACAACATAATTATAATATTAATAATTGCACATAAAGCACTTAAAGATGACAATTCTACTAAGAATATGAACAAAAAACTAGAAAAAGAGGTTTATTAAGTTTTATTATTTTTGTATTATTTTAATTTTTAATTTCACAAATATAAACAAGATTTCAGAAACACAGATTGTAATTACACAAACATCGCCGAGAGAAAAACGAAACTGCTTCTGATTGGTTGCATCGTGAGGACCCATGTGCTGTTTAAGGTCCAGTGGATATCCCCAGTTCTGCCTAGTGTTCGTACACAAATAAAAGCCGACGGCACGGCGGCATTCCAGGCATATACAAAAGCGTCATGACATTCGACTTTAGATGCGTGGATCACTCCGCCCTATGCAAACCTGTATTTATACATACTAAAACGGATATTATCTATTAATTACATTCCTAAAAAATTAAAATAAATTTTAAAACAGAAAAATTTATCATAGACTTCCAATAGGCCCCTGGAATACTGTAGACAATTTTTAAACTTCCATCCACTCCCAAGGGGTCCACCTGGATCCCGTTGGGAATCCCTGTTGTAGAATGTATTATTGTAGATGTAGCCTTTATCTGACGACATATAAGCCAGAATATCCTTGGAGTAATCGCTATTATTATTACAATTATTGTATGACTAAGGGACTTAACCGATTTGGCAGTTGAAAAAAAAGGAATAACTTCCAATTTAATCTTCAAATTATTTTTCTACTACAGAAAAAAAACTGAAATAATTGTTTAATAATTCCCAAGTACTTACTTCTGCAGCAGTTAGACTGTCACTGACACTTTTATTTTACTTTTTGGGGGATGAAATAACACTAAACGATTTACCGTTATCATCAAGTACTTGCTTCTGCGTTTGAATTACAACGATTTACATTAGAGTATGGACTTAACTTGATTGGATTCTGAAAAAAGTTTCATATTATTCAATGCCCCCCCCCAAAAAAAAATTGTCATTGAGTGGTAATAATCCTTATTATTTGGGAAATTTATTACAAATGTAAAAAGTTAGGAGTCCATCAAGTGCTTTGACTGACACTAAAATTTAGCTTTAAGGGGCATTTATTGATAAAAAGAATCCCATATCACAAAATCTTATTCTTTAAAATTAATGTAAATTTCTGTTAATATATGAATATACGGATGGATATACGGGTTAATATACGGATTTTTCATAATTAAACTGATTATAGTGTAATTTAGTAGTTTCCAACAAAGGCACCATGGCACACTAATGTACCGTAAAAACACTTTAAGTGCATCACAAACTCGCAGATTATGCTTAGAGGTACTTAAATTTCGCATAAAAAATAATCGAAATTTCGCAAAAAATATTACAATATATAAAATTTCGCATTTATTCGCAAAAATATGTAAATTCAAAAATTTCGCATTTATTAAAAAACAATCACAATTTTCTTACTTGGTTAGGTAAATATCAAAATTCTTAGTTTAAAGCTAATGTTGTAGTAGTCTCCACATTTTCTTCCTTAAGTCTTTAGCAATAAGTAATAAGCAAATTTCGAGAGTGAGATCTCTCAGTAAAAGACCATGGATGGTCTTAGATAAGCAATTATGTTAATAAATTATTACTATCATTACCTAATTTCTCTTAAAAAGACTTTTATCACCGAATTTTCGCCGAAAAGTAGTAAAAATTTTTTTTCGCATATATTCGCTCATATCGGCAAATTTCGCATTTATTCAAAATCTATTTCGTAAATACGAAATTTACGTATCCCTAATTATGCTAGATATCATTTGTTGGAAACCGTACTGATGATGATCCATGAAAGGATCGCTTTCTTTTGTTCATAAAAATCATAAGATAGGAAACTAGATAATTGATGGATAAATTAGATTTATACGGTCACTTGCATGTATTTGAATTTGAAATTGTGCATTATCTTAACCTATCCTCGGTGAAAGGATTTACGTGCATTATCTTAACCTAGAAAGTTTATACTGATGCCATGACAGCACGTTGTTTTCTTCAACGTGAAGTTCTCATAGAAAATGTACTTGATAATGAGCTAAAAAAATGGCAAACAACATAAAAAATTAGGCCTCAATAAATCACGTGTTTTTGCCAAGCTTTGTCAGGAAGGTTTGGAAATTCCTCTTAATCCACAGCATACGAAAACAAACTGATCGTTCAGAGGTATAGATTTACTTTGCGTTTATTTGAACTAAAAATGAAATGTGTCCTTTCTTTGGTTCTGAAAAAAGCAACATTTTGTGCATAATGAAATTTATTAAATAATAAAATATTCTAAAACATAATATGATGAATAGTATATGCACACCTGGGTACTAAAGAACTCTTCACACAGTGAAAGAACCCTCAAAACCAGCGTCGAGTTCAATGCTCCCAGATCATACAGTCCGAGAGCCGAAAGCTTCAGATCAGTGTTATTGATTAATTATACATTTACTGCTTTTTAAGTTTCTTAATCTTTTTTTTAAGTTAGTTTGTTGAAAGGACTTCAGCTCTATCGTTTGAGAGTAGGCTCTATGTTTCATCAACTATGAATGTAGTGCATATCTTTGCTCATGGGCTGGGTGATTTGGTGAGCTTCGGAGCCAGAATACAATTTATTGAATTGTTTTCTTGAATTCTCTGAAGGATTCTCCAGTGCGTAGGTCTTTTCATTATAAAAATCACATCTTTCATAAAAAAATCCTTCGTTTAGTGATAATTTTTCTACTGGTGATATAAGGATGTTGTCAATATAAAACTATATTTCTGAATTTAGTCTTCTCTCCTGTTATAGATTTTTTTCACAACGTATACACACACACACATATATATATATATCCATCTCTATAATTCCTTTTCAAGGATTAAAAACGACAGGCGTTGTTTTCAAATTAAGATATTTCGAAAGATAGAACTATTATTTTGTTATACAAAGTTAAGCTGCTGTAGGCGTTTTGAAGGATACTGCACCATATTTGTGAAGATTAATGACTTCAAACCTTAGTGAACGTCGGTGTAGTTACACGAAATAAAAATTTAGGTGACCCAATCAGAATTTCTCCCCTATTTGAAGATTTTTTTATGTGTAGTTAGGTCTTCTCAATAAAATGTGATAAACATTTTACTTATATTTTTTGATTATTCCATGATCACTGTTGAGGGACACGTTTTAAGTTATACTGCTTACAGAAAAGAGTTTTAGATTAGAGATTAATATTAATTTTAGATTTTATTTTATTTCTTTTTGCCTCTCCTAATTCATGGATTTGAGGAAGTCAAAATCATGATGTAAAAAATATTAATAATAAAATATTCATAAAAAGATTTCATTTAATGATTGGTTGGTTGGTGTCGTGTCTGCGAATAGTGTGAAGAACTATCTTCAGAAGAGGGTGTGCCATTGCCTCAAGAGAGGTTGCCCGTGAATTTTCAACCGAGTCAAGTGACGGAACCGGATCACTTGACCCCGTACCTCCAGAGGTAAATTAGAGAACTTGGAGGAAATTGCGGCCACGGCAGATTTTTTGTGCACCAGCCGCCGTTAGTGTACACGGCGGTGGATTTGCTAGCGACTGGGATCGAACCAGCAACTTGCAGGTCAGTGGATCGGCGCCTTTGCCAGCCGGGCCACATTTCATTTAATGAAATTATGATATAATTTTAAAAATGGGCATTAGAAAGTTATGAGATGTATAGTGACTTTAATGTAAGTTTATGCCATAATCATATGAATTAAGTATTGATGTTTTTATGTAATTAGCTCCATAGTCTTGATTATTTTTGGACAGCATTTTGTAACAGCTTCTATTTATTTCTTTAATTAAGGATTATTTTTAGCGACAATCTCTTCCTTTTTGAGAATAAAGAATTTGTTATTTCACAGCTATTAAAATCAAGAAAATTTCCTCAAATGTAGTACATTTGCTCAAAATTTTCTTTTGTTCGTAAAAAATCATTAGACAGGTAGCGAAGTAATGGATGGATAAATTAGATTTATACAATCAGTTGCATGTATTTGAATTTCTGGATGAATATACTGCAGAAAAACCATGCTTATTATTTACAACTTTTGAAGTCTACTTTCGGAATGTTCTTTAATGTGGACGTCACCGATTTCTTGATGGCTTCGACATCCTCAAATCTTGTTCCCTTCAGCAAATCTTTCAATTTTGGAAACAAAGTCTGCCAGTGCTAAGTTCGGAGAGTATGATGGATGCTGCATCTCCACTACCTCATGCAGGGCCAATTTGCTGA
The DNA here is from genome assembly GCA_907164885.2 of Dolomedes plantarius. Lineage (NCBI taxonomy): Eukaryota > Metazoa > Arthropoda > Arachnida > Araneae > Dolomedidae > Dolomedes > Dolomedes plantarius. The sequence goes on along the minus strand of OU015498.1, from coordinate 160,761,471 downwards.
AGGGAACAAGATTCGAAGATGTCGAAGTCATCAAGAAAACGGTGACTTCCACATTAAAGAGCATTCCGAAAGAGGAATTTAAAAGTTGTTTCTGAAACTTATACAGCCGAGCACAGAAGTGCATTACTGCAGGTGGGAGTTACTTCGAAACATATTGAATGGTTATGTTTTTCATGTAATATTTTCTGGAGTTATTAGATCAGTCCTGGAAATTAATGGCCGCACTTTGTATTTTATAGAGAGTGCGTTCCTCTTACGTTGCTTTCTAGAGCAGGGGTTGTCAACTTGAGGGTCGCGATGCTCAAGGGGGTTCTTAAAGGTTTTCTTTTCGGTCGCCAAGGTTATATTCAATTAAAATAACTATTTATCGCATTTCACTGACTATATTTGTCAATATTTATTTACCATGAAACTGTGGGGAAGTGATGTCTTTTAGAGGAAAAAGCCTCACTGAAAGCGCAAAATCATTTCGTTAGATTTCTACCGCCATCTTTGGGTGGTAAATGAAAATCACAGTTACTTATTGCATAAGTACATTTTCACAAATTCGAAACATCAGTTTGTCTTCCATCTGTCTGTGCTGGTACTTACAGATGGATTTTCATTGCTATTTTAGTTTCCTCAACCGAATAAAACAATTTTTTTATAGGTAAGAGCTTTTTTTTATTTTAACTGGTATATAATTCTGAATCCATCCGGTAGTAGCAATATTTTTCTTGAGGTTCTGTTCTTGCTTTTACATACCTTTGACTGAGGAATAAATGTTCCTTATTGTTCTCCATTTCTTACAAACTTTATTTTTATTAAATTAAATATTTAGTTGGACTTAAATTATATAAAATACATTTTAACTTGTTATCTTTGTGTATGAAAAGGCCTTCTTAATGAGATAATTCAGGGCGAAAGGGGGGGGGTGCGGGATGTGCGGAAACCATTGAAGGGGATCGCAACTCGAAAGAGGTTGAGAAACACCGTTCTAGAGCAATATAACTCTGGCACCTAGGCCTCAAACTATTCACAATTGCAGCTGACGACCTTTAAATTCCGAGACATTTTTTCCTTTCACAAAAAACTGTTGTCTTTTGAGAGTTTTGGTGAATTTGTTTTACAAATGCTGTTAGTACATCGAACGATCTCTGTTAATATTCAGAAATGCTGGAAATAAACCATTTCCACGGACACTGAAAATTATCTCTCTCTTTCAACAGAAAACAATACAGAAAATAATGCAGTAAATTCATTGCGAAATAACTTTTTGCTTGAAAAAGCTGATACGGTAGATGCAAAAAATATTTAAAGCACTTTTTTTTAAATTTCTCTTAAATTCAAATTAAGGGGAAAAACTGGACATTAATCCTCAGACTAATCAATAGTTTAAATGATGAAACGGTATTCTCTAAAATATAAATGTGAAAGTAAGTATGTAGAAAAAGCAAAAATTATTTAAAAAAACATAAATCGCTGGCAAACACTTAATATTTTCGATTGTGTGATGTGATACGTTGGTATATTAGTACAGTTGCGGCAGAATGAACTCCTACATTTCTGAAGGTCACTTGTAAGGGAGTGGTACTGATACAGCGGCGCCGGAGGTGTCAACAGTTCAGGCGGATATTCTAGTTTGTCAGTAGACACCATGAGTTGATCCGGTGAACATCGAGGTTTTGTTATCAAGGCTTTCTTTAGCATTAGAAAGACGGGATTTTTTCCTTACTGAAAAGACTGAACGCCGTCATTTTGACGGTTGGAAATAAAATCAAGAATATGAATTATTTAATGTTATTTTTAAATGGTTAATTACTTTAAGATTTGAACTATTTTATGCCAATATATAATAAATTAGTATATATTTATATATATATGTATGCAGGTGAGCCGAGCTGACAACCTGGTATGGTTTATCCGTAAAAATATATGCATGGTTTTTGCAGTCTTTCTTTTTCAACACCAATATTTCCGAAGAGTAATCTTCATGTTACATATTTTCAGAGAATTATTACAACTTATTACTATTTGAAAATAGTGGTACGAAAAGGGAGAGGGGTTAAATTAACATTGGTTAATATTTCACGCAGAAATCATAATCGGTTGGCAATACTAAGATATGTAATGCGATCCATAAAAATACATAAGTACGATTCTGTAACGGTGATACAGAGGACATTTAGGAAACGTTTTAGGCTTTATGAAACTGATGCCTTTCCAGATCGAAAAGCAATCTTGCGATGGGTGTCAAACGTGTAAGCAAAACTGTCTGCATTACCGAGGAAACCAAGTGGCCGTCCTCGGAACTTTAGAACATATGTGAAACAATTCCGTTAGTCCGCTATTCGTGGGGAAGTTACAGCCATTCCCCAGAAATGACCAACAGAGAGTGACGTCACGCCTTTACGGGGGTGCGTTCTCACACCCCACGGACCAGCTGCATATTTTTCGAGGATTCCAATTCAAGTTCCTACCGAAATATTGAACACGTGGGGGATTAAAAAAAACTATCTCATGAGAATTATAACATTCCTGGTTTCTGCGGGCTAATCCCACAAGAACTTCAGGCTCGTTATTCAGAGTTGGCTGACGTATAGAAGCTATAAGTTGCCATAAACGTGCCACCAGGATCCATGACTGTCATCCTGGTTAATCCCAGGGCCCCCGCGCTTGAAAGCAGCGCATAACTAGATAGTCGAGAGACTTGGTGTTTTGTGGCAGATCCACATGTAACGGCTCAACGAAGCGGTCGTGTTTTTTAAGCTCCTGTGGGAGGCTAACCGGGTCTCGGAGTGTACTGTTAAATCACTCTGCACTTAAGTTAAAATTCATTTGATTCTGTTGTACTAGTTTAATGTTAATTTGTTTTGTTTCTTCGTTATTAAATCTAATAAGTTTTTCGCTAAGTTCTGGCCTTATCATTTACAACTCTTACTCTGTTTTTCTAGGTCACGATTTTATTAATTTTAAAAAGCCTCAGAGAATAGCCTACTATGACGCCACAAGAGTGATGGAAAACTTTAGAGAACGCCTTCGGCGTCTCATCGCAAATAACGGGCGCCACCTGAGTGAAGTTATTTTGAAAGCCTAGTGAGTGGAAGAAAACTAGATTGTTAGTACTTTTTGGAAATATAATGCGTGTCTGTATGTAAAGCTCTGTAAATTGCTTCGTTCCTTTTTTATTACCGTTTGAAATGTGGGAGTCCATTCTGCTGCACCCTGTGCTTAAAATCCTCAGCTAAATTCAGTTAAACGTCTCTAATTTAAACGAGTGAATAATATTACAGAATTCGATCAGAATATATTGAGAAAGCGAATAACAAAGACTGACAAGAAAATGTTCTGACCTAAAACACTGTTAGGAAATAAGAGCCTTATTGTTTCAATCTGTGGTTAAGGAGTGGCAATACGTGAAATTTTATTTGTTTAAGGGGCTCCGGAATGCAAAAATTTCCACAAGAACACATCTTTGTTCTTATGGCTTTTATATGGAATCTAGAACTTTCAGAGTAATATCACAAACCCTGCATATCTGTACGGTGATCACGACACTAGATTTTTACTAGATTTTTTAAAGACTACAAAATTTTTATTCTTTACTTTCTATAAGTGTCTCGCTGTCCAAATATTAATTAAATCTATCTCTGAATAATATTTTTCTCGCTTTATCATCATTAAAAGAATAATTTATCTGAATTTTTTTGCATGATATCTGTATGAAAATTTGTACAGCGTTCTTTTGTTTCGTTTTCCTTTAATTGTATTCATGATATTTCTTTTAGTGGGAAAATGGCGAAAATATTTTTCTTGATATATTAAATTTCTTGAAAAAGAGACAATTTTGTAGCTTTCAAATCTTTAAGCGTTTGAGATTTTTTTCAAACCTTGAAAAAGCGGTTTTGAGAAATTATTCCATCCTCCAGTTTGGTCCATAAACATACAAATTCTACAATCTGAGACGCTCTTGAACATGAAATTAAGAATGGAATAATCAGCCACTTTTCGAGTTGGAACTTTGGTCAAACACTTTTCGAATTGCAAGTTTCTTACTGAAAAATACGTTTCAAACGCTTAGAAGGTAAAAGTGTTTAAGTTCTTTAGAAATAAATAAATAAATAAATAAATAAATAAATATATATATATATATATATATATATATATATATATATATATATATATATATATATATATATATATAATGTGATAATTGATTTTGAATATTATTTATGCACTACAGTGAAAATATTAAGCTAGTAGAATTATTGTGTCAAGTGTCAGTAGATTTAAAACAAAACATGGTTTATATTTTGAATTAAATTTTTTTAACAAAATTTAAATTTTTCAAGTATTTCTCTTACTAATCGTCTTGAAAAAGACACATTTAAAAAAGGAAATTGCAAAAAGTGTGAAAGAAGTCGAGAAAAAAAATTTGCCCCTCAATCCATGTACGCAAGAAAAATATTCAAGTACGCAAAAATGTATTTAAAAACTAGATACAAGTTAGAGTTTTAACTTTTTTATTGCATTTTTTTCATAGTTACAATACAAAACAAAGAAAATAAATAATAAATCTCTCGAAACTCGAAGAAATTTCGAATTTAAGGAGATCCTGAGACTTTCAAATGTCTTGACGGTTTTGTCAATCCATAATCCGTGAAATTGCAGAGCACTTCCATCCGAGTTAAACGTTATATGTAACACAGAAGGCTTCCAGTTTTCTGTAATAAGTATCTAAAAAATAGAAAAAGTAATTAACTCAAGAATAAATATTAATCATGTAGATTTTACGAAAATCATAGACTAGTTTTAAAGCTAGCAATGCAGTATTTAGATTCTAAATCAAGATACCCTTTTTCCATTGAAAAACCTACCAATAAACAGCTAAACCCAAAAATCAATCTGTTTTTTATGTTAACTGTACTCAATGGTCAACAAGCAGCTTTTAGACTGCTATATGATAATTTTAGTATCATATAAGTTGACTTCATTTAACTGCTAAATAACTGTTAAACGTTGCCTTTAGTCCTTTTCTTCAGTGACTACATCACTGGCTTAAACAGAAGAATTATTTACGTTTGCATTTAGGTTTCTTAATGCAGTTTTGGGAGTAATTGAGTGTTTATACCTTTATCTTAGTAGCGAGCTCCAACACCGTGGGACACAATGGCTGGGGCGACGCGAAGAGACTGGGCCTGGGCACTTCCGTATCTTCCGTAGTTAGAGTTGTCATGAGCATTGGCACCATAGGCGTTGGCACCGTATCTGTTGTGGGCTCCGTATCTGTCGCGTCCGGCGTTGGCGTAGGCGCCGAGGTTGTGCTGAGCGGCCCTGTCGCTAACTCCGTAGCTGCCCTTGTTGGCACCATAGTCAGAGGTGATGGCGTGGTTTCCTGCCCTCTTGTCGTAGGCGTAGGCCTTCTCGAATCCGGCACCCTGGAAATGGGGAAACATTTCAGTTACGTATTGTTAAAGCATCATTCAGGAAAATGTTGCAAAGAACTGGCTCGACATCATAAACAGCGAGTTATCAGACGATCTGATTAATAACTATCGTGCCATATGATAAAGTTTCAAAGGTAGGTATTAGGAAGATTACATATACATATATATATATATATATATATATATATATATATATATATATTAGCTCTCTTTAACTAGATTTACTATTCCTTTGAGTTTTAATTTTGGATTATAAAGTGGATTTCTAAGGATTTTTTATTTTTTGTACCGTGTACCAAATAAAAAATGCATTTATAAAACTAACAAAATAATTTTTATAGCTGTATTTAACCCTTCAGCGGGCGCGCCAGTATACAAAGTGCAACATTTTCGTAATTTTAAATGGTTTGTTTTTACAAGTAAGGTTTGAATATTCTAAGAAGTTTCTATTTATAGCTACACCCTTTGTAATGCAGGTCTATATTTCTTACCCTTGTAATCCTTTCCATTCATATATTTACATTTTTGGACAAAATAGGAATCAATTCCCAAGTTGCCCTTAGATCCAATAAACCGAAGATTTTTGAAATAAGGCGATTGTATCTGCATTCTTTGGCCTTTAATTATAAATATATCTCAATATTATGAACATTTTATATCTTGTTATAAAAATCAGAATTATTATTTTCCATTTGAAAAAAAAAGTTCATTTCAAAAGGAATAATCAAGGTTAAAAGAGACGTTGCACTTTGTGCCACGCGCGCTTGCTAGTGTTCCAAAAATTGGCGCTCCCTCTGAAGGGTTAAAGTAACTTTACTTAAAAGAATTTATGATGAGGGGCTATTCTTGTTCTATTCTCTATCAATTCAGGCAAGTGTAGATGTATGCAGTTATTGTAATTAAATTATAATTATATTAGCGACCATTATTTCATACATAGGGATTAAAGCCATTATGGAATTAATGTACAATCGTATTCATTAAATACTATATTTAATGATATAATGATTTTTAAAGTGGATCAGTTTTTTTTCCTCACCTTGTCTTGAGCGTAAGCTCCAACATTCTTGTACCTTCCGTAGTTGGAAGCTTGAGCACCATAGGCGTCACGTGCACGGGCAGCTCCAATGTTATGGTATCCTTGAGCGGCTCGGGCCTTGTCAGAGTAGAGTCCACTGTCTCCGTAGTTGGATCGTCCGTAGGCTCCGTATCCGGCGCTTCTGGCTCCATGGGCTCCGTATGCGTTTCCAGCAGAAGACGAGGCCACTGCAGGGCCGATCTGAAGGCTGGACACTGGGTAGGACTCAGCCATCATCATGTCTTCGGCCAAAGCAACGGCCAACAAAGCGGCGACGACGAAAAGCTGAATGTAAATAATGAATTTAAATATGCATACTCGTAGTTACTATAGGATGCAATCAGGGATGTAGTATTATTACAAGTATGTTATCTGCTGGAAAATTTCACTGAAATGTAATTTTAAAATTCTTTTCAGGAATTAATTGTTGATGTTACGAGCAAATAAATAGCGACAATAATTCCTTTTCTTGAGATAGATATTTTATTTTCTTTGCTCAGAATAAAATAACTTTTGTTATAAATGAGGTTATTTTTTTATCTCGTCAGTATATGTTGTATTCTGACCATCGGGGAAAAAAATTAGTATCTTTTCTTTTAGCAGTATTTGGGGTTTGGAAGCAACATTATTTTGGCATTGCTTTTATATAAAGATAACAGATAAATGAAACAGATTTTTTTATAAATGTAACAGATTTCATACATCTTTAAGCGAAAAAAGTTGTTAAAATAAATTTATTTTTAACGGTATACCATTGTGTTAAGTTCTTGTAATTTATCTCTTAGTGTTCATTCATACTTATATATTATCAAATAAAGTTTGTATATTTTAAAACAGGGCATAAAGTAAGCTGTTTCCAGTTTCAATAAAGACTTCAATATGAATGTAAATTTATTAGTGACATTTATATGGTGATGCCATTTTCCTGATTGCATTCAAAACTAACTCTAGAACTGCCGACAATTTAGATATATCCATTTCTATAAATGTTAAAAACCAGTTAGAAAGATAATAATACAGTTTATATATACTTAAAATTAAACTTTATTTTTCTGTTTGTAAATTTACCTTATCAGTATTTTTCTTTTTTTGATATAACTAAATAGGTAAAATTTCAGAATTTTAAATGGTATTATTGTACAGCATTTGGAAAAGCAAATTCATAATTAGGAAAAGAAGCGTAGCTGTTGTGTAAAAAAATTGAATGCAAGACTAACTTACCACTTTCATTTTGCTTGTTTGTAAAACTGGAGAAATGTTTAATCCGAGAGCTCACAAATCGAACTGTACCGACTAACGAAACTTACAGAGTATTTATACCAAGCCTCGGCAGTTTTTTTTTTCAAATTTAAAACTATTCTCATAGGATAATCTGGGCGTCGAAACAAGTCTTCAGCTTGTCATTCCGGAGCAACCCATTCCTTTGGGGAAAAGAGGGCATAACTGTGACCATGACCTTGTAAGTGTCTGGGGAAAGGGAAAGTGAGAGGTCAAATTTCTATCCTTGAATTCAGGGGGAAATCATAATTGAATGGTTTAAAGTAGTATACCCTAAAATTCCCGATGTCACTGGAGCACTTAAGCAATCACTTCTGAAAAGTAGGTGTATCCAATATTGAACCGGTGGCAGGAGGTCAAGAAGTTTAGGGTGATGATGAAAACGGTTGGCGGGTTTCATCAGAAATTCAAGAAGGCATCAAACTGCCTTTCAGAAGGCAGAAATAGGAAATCGACGGTCTGGGGATTTCGGAAGGACCTTATTATTGAGTACTCCGCATTACTGAGTGCATTTGAGTTTATTCGAACATTTTTGTTAAAAAGCTAGTTGGTCGGAGTGTATATATATATAAAAAAAATATTCTAACAAAAGACCATACACACATTATTTCTCTGAAATTCTGTTATAAAATTTTAACTGGACTTTTATCAGACAGATTTACTACGTAAATCCTGGCTGGAGAAATGCATGACTATCTTCTATGAAAATATTGCTTCATAGAAATCACTTACAGTTTTTATCAACTGTCCAAGTACGTTAGAAATTGTTCAGGATTATCCATTATCTAATTCTCAGGCCTGTCTTCTAACGTAGTTTAAAGACGTTTTTATAGCCATTTTTATAAGATGTTTAATGAGAAAAATTTTTTAAAAATTTAGAACGGTAAAGGATACAAATTGCACCTTTTGAAACCTTTTCAATTTTTTAAAAAAAAACTTCCTTATTTTATAAGATTAAAATTTACGGCATACATAAAATGCTAGTTTAGATACAAAAAAGCTTATAAAACATTTTATAAGAAGTTTAAAATAAAATTAGGTTAGAAATTTATCAGCATTAGATTATTTTGATGTAATTTCTCGATAGCCCAGCTCTTGGGAACGTTTGGGAATGTTTGGGAACGAGCATTTCAGATTTTTGTGGAAAATAAATATTTAAAATCGCATTTTTTTTCTTAGCAGAACGTAGTTTAATGCCATACTTTGAAAATATATGCGACCTAATGCAACCAGAAAGTATTTGTTTGCTTCAGTTTGAACTTATCATTTTAAACTATTATTTAATTTTTATAGTAAATCTATGTTTAAATGACATTCAGTAAAAAAATTAAATCTTTATCAAAATATGTAAATAACAACCTGTTTTCGAAAATGATTACTTAAATAAACTGCGACAATAGGCTTATTAGTTCTTCTAAAGACTTTCTAATATTTTAAACAAAAATATCTTGCGCTAAATATCGACTCGTAAATCTGCCTGTTTCTTCCATACTAATATTTCTGTTTGTTATTTTCAATTTTTTGAAGCGTATTAAATCGAAATGCATTAAAAAAAGCACAGTAATTGCGTTTCATTTTATTTGTTTTCAAGAATAGATTTTAGTCTGTACAAAATTCAATACAAGAAGGGACAAAGATTCTGATTATTTCTGTGTTAAGTTATGGAAGATAAATATTTCTTAATATACCAGTGTATAAAATATTGATAAAATAACATACATGGAAATATGTATGAGTATTTAATATAAGCATTGTGTCGAAGCCGTTGAACTGCACTAGCTCTTTGTTAGTATCATTAGCGTGTATGCTTCAAAGATTATTCAGGCTTTGAATTCTTTCGGCAGTTCATGCACTCGATGAGCTTATTTGATAGTGAAAGTATTTGTTGAAGAAAATCTTAATGAGAACTTCATGAGACGCTTGAAAACTTGTTCAAAAGAAAATTATAGTTTACGATTAATAGAACGAAGTGATAACTTTCTTTCCTTATCAGGAACACTATGCAGAAGATTTAATGAGCCAGAAACCTTATGGCTAGAGCTAATTATTCTGAAATAATGAGTAATAAAAAAACGTTGATTCTGTGTTGATAGGATGCGTGTTCTTTGATGTTTTCCTCAATAATGACGAGATAGAAATACTTTCTGTTACCTCTTTTCATTTCGAATTAGCTCCCTACATTGTGTCGCACATAAATTCTTGCTTAGAATGATTTCTAGTTATCTCTTTTATCTCTAAGCTATATGAAATAACTTTTTCGATCGAAATGATTAAGTGCCTTCACCCTGATAGAAAAGTTTTTCATCGAAAGTCTTGCGATCATTTTCCGACTGAAGACTAATGAAGCGCTTAATATAGATGATGATTCTCTAGGGAAGTTTAGGGGCATTTTAATTTCTGCACTAATAAAAAAATAATGAATGTATGTTATTTTAGCCTACGTTGTAAAAGAATGTCCCCTGTAACTTATCACTTCCTATATTTCAAATAGGATCAGCTATTATGAATAATTTGTGTTGTTTCTAGAAATTTAAACTATGTATTTTCGTTAAAAGGTTGCAGTAATTATTGTTAGTTAAAACTACTCTAAAAGCATTATTTAGAATCTAAAAATAATCCTATAATCACCATTTCTCGATGTTAAAACAAACGTTATCTCCACGCTTCTTACGATTAATTATAAATAGATTACCCTCCATATATTTATGAGTATATTTATCAATCTATGAACCTAAATATATTTTTCTGTTTTAATAAACAAACCTGCATACACACACACACACACACACACACACACACAATATATATATATATATATATACACACTCATACCAGGTGATCATAATTAAACTCGGCCAATTCACATCCTTCTGTAGCTGTAACTAAAAAGCGGATTGAGCTGAAAATTTTGCAGATAGACAATTTAAAGGATGCGCTTAAAGAATCCACCAAAAAAAAATAAAAAAATAAAAAATAAAAGTTTAAAAATGTCCGCTTGGGGGCGCATTATATGGAAATAATTTAAACAAGCTACAAATTCCAATTCAAGCATAATTTATTTGTTACACACTGTCTAGCGATGTAAAGAGAATTGTTCAATGTGGGCTCCCTCATTAGTATGTAAAATGTGCAGGCGATGAACAGTGTGTTCAACAACGGACCGCAGCTGGTCGCCAGTAATCTGTCGAATATGCAATGTTATGCGGTCCTTCAGGTCAGCCAAAGTTGTAACATTGCCCCTATAAACAACGTTCTTTAAATGGCCCCATAACCAAAAATCAGACGCAGTGAGATCGGGAGAACAGGCCGGCCAAAGAGTAGGAAATGATCGGCTAATCACCCTGTCATCCGTAAAATGTCGCAAAAACCTCCGCACAGAGTCCATTATATGGAGGGACACCATCATGCATAAAAGTAATAGATTCAAGGCATTGTCGATGCTGGAATTGAGGTAAAACGAAACTGATGAACATGTCACGATATCTGAGGGCTGCTACAGAACATGTGACAGGGCCATTATGTTTAAGTTCTCCGAAAAATATTGGTCCAAGGATAAATTTGGAAGTGAATCAACACCAGACGGTAACTTTAGGCGAGTGTTGCGGAATTGTGTACCTAGAAGGCACGTGGATTTTCCAAGTCCCGAATTCGACAATTCTGCGTGTTCACTGTTCCGTTCAGATAAAAATGAGACTCGTCACTCCAGAGAATGTTCCACGGCCAGGAGTCCTCGACTTCCATTCGGACAAGAAAAGTCAGGGCAAAAAGTAAGCTACGGTCATTGTTGGTAAGAGACAGTTGCTGGTTGTCCCTGATCTTATACGGACAAAAATTCACTATTTATCTTAGGATCTTCTTCACTGTGCTATACGGTACGTCTAATTGCCGTTGCACGTGCACTGCTGACTCCAGAATCATTTGTCAGTGACTGCTCGACTTCTTCGCTGATAGGTTTTCGCCCTCTGCCACGTTGAACGCTTAAACACCCAATGTTTTCAAATCGAGATATCATGTCTCTCACACCTTGTGGAGACATTGGGCCCCCACGCAATTTCTTTTGACGTCAAAAATCGAGAAGAGCTGCAACAGCATTTCCCTGGTTTTGATAAAAAAGTTTTACGATTGACGCACATTCTTGTAATTTAATTGCCATCGTAACTGAAAGAATGATACTAACTCGATCTCATCCTTTTTATAACCATAATTTACTTTGAATTCGTATGCTTATGCAAATGAGATTGTTTTCTTCTTCATTTGCTGTGCCACATTTATCAAGTTTTGTACCGTCATAATGCTTCAAAATGTAAAAATAACAGTTTTAAACATCATAATGATTGAGAATGTAAAAATAAAAGTTTAAAATGACTTTTTTACTGTGCACAGTTATTTATTGCATGAATTTTCAAGCCTTTAGGCTGTAATGCGCTCCCTAGGGGACTTTTTTGAACTTTTTTTTCGGAATCTTTTAGCGCATTCTTTGAATTATCTATCTGCAAAATTTCAGCTCAATCCGCCTTTTAGTTACAGCTACAGAAGGCTCTGAATAGGCCAATTTTAATTATGAGCACCTGGTATACATTATTGTGATAATTTATTTTGAATATTACACTCATGTCCATAAATTAAGGATAATACCAGCTCCGGCAAATAAAGGTTCAGAAACAAAGCAAACGTGACTTATTCATAAAGCCCATTTATTAAACAAAAGATAAACAAAAAAGATGGTGTATGTATGATACCTTTAATAAAATCTACGATTTTTGCTCACTGGAGCAATTGTAAAAAAATATCTCCTTTACAAAAACTTAATATTACATGGTTGGTATGATGGTTAATACATTGTATGTCTCCCATGCGTTGAAATACAGTCCGTAGAACGCCTAGGCATGCTGAATATCAAATTATCGAGCTGATATTGGGGAAGATTACTTCACTCAGCAAGCAATGCTCTCCCAAGTTCCGGTACACATGTAGGAGGTGGTTGACGGGCTGCAACTCGTCGGCCAAGCATGTCCCACACATGCTCTATCGGATTCAAGTCAGGTGAGAATGCTAGCCATTCCATAAGGGTGATATCCTCAGATTGAAGGCATTCGTTTACGATGTTTGCTCGGTGAGGACGGGTGTTGTCATCCATAAATACAAATTCTACGCCCATGGCACCCCTAAACAAACGTACATGTTATTCCAGAATGATATCTCGATAAATGTGGCCGTTCATGGTTCCGTTTTGAACATGCAGATCTGTTCTGGAGCCCAGTATAATTCAACCCCAAACGAGCAATACTGCACCACCGTAACGGTGTCGTTCAATGATGTTGTCTTGGTGGTACCGGGTACCTGGCGTTCTCCATATGAAAGTCCGATGTGAATCAGACTGCAAGCTAAACCTGGATTCGTCGGAAAACATCACACAAGCCCACTGTGACGATATCCACATTGCATGTTCTCTACTCCAGGCTAATCGCTACCGCCAGTGAGTTGCCGCGAGCGGAACACATCTGACAGGCCTGCGAGCATATAGACCAATATTTCCCAAACGTCTGTACACGGTTTGCCTTGAAACTGTGGTACCCGTGGCTGCAGATAGCTGACGAGATAGGTCGGATGCTGTGCTCCGCCTGCTTATTTTGGCAGTTACTGCCAAATAACGGTCTTCATTCGGCGTTGTAACTCTCGGGCGACGTGTACTGTAAAGTCTATTGACATTTCCATCATCTTGGAATCGTTGCCAAAGCCTAGAGATGACATTTTGGGTAATTCCAAGTTCCTCGGATACTTCCATCTTTGTACGCCCACATTTCAGGCGGCCTATAATTCTACCATGTAAAAAATCATCGACATGCGTCCTCTGTGTCATAACTATTTGATTATGGCACTGAGCGGCTTACAGAACGCTTGTGAACAATTTTACTTCTTTTCCACCATTCCTTATATACACCTCTCTTACACTCTCGTCATTGTGACGTACTATCAACGTCATGTGGTGGATTCCTGTAATTTGCATATTGGAACGAAGTTCTTTTACGCGGCTTACAGTAGAGTGAACTGGCAGGAATCGTCACGTAACGAAAAACCGTTATGCCCCCTTCATAAGAGTTTTCTCTCAAGGACTCTGTGGCTGAATGGTTATCGCATCGGACTGCGGAGCATCGGACTGCAGAGGTCCCCGGTTCAAATCCCCGCACAAGCACTACCGGCAATTTTAAAACCCTTCACTGCACACTGTATCAAATTTGATACATAAGTTATTTTCCCCCTTTATATTCAAAAGCAATATTTTTTATCCACTTGAGCACCTTGTATTAATTTTGAAACATCATAGCATAGCTTTTAATCATTGTTAGTTACATTTTCGTAGGATAGATGGCAGCAGGAATACAACTGCGATCTCAGTAAAAGATATCCCTTCAATTCATACCAGACCTGCCTTAGTATTTGCTATATTTTCAGTATTTTAAAGTCAGTTTATATCTTTGAAAGTTTTATAAATATATTTTAGAGGTACGTAGCTTTATAATTATTAATAAAATACTTCTTTAATCTTTTATAAAAAATTAAAGTATGATTTCAATTTTATGTATCAAAAATGAGACATGGTGTATTTTTTTAAGGAAATGGCGGGAAGAAAGTTTTTAACACAGAAAGAAATTGAGGAACTTATGAACAGATCGTGGAGTGATCATAGTGAAGATTGATCTGATTCAGAAAGCGATGGCAGCACAGGTGATCCTAATTATAAACCAAACAAAGTTTCAGATGAAATTTTTGATGGTAGTAGGGATTCGGAAGATGAGGTATCATTACTTGATAATAGCGATGTTCTTGATCTGCCTAATAGTGGGAACATGCCAAAAACTAATAGAAATAATACAGGGAGAACAAAGCCTTCAATACATTGGTATTGTTTTTTAAATTTATTTTTTTATAAATTTAATTTAATTGTTTTTTTAATTTATTGTAATTAACAATACATTGGTATTTGTATAATGATGTCTATTGTACATGTGCCAAACACTAGGGCATATTGGTCACCTGCCATAGGCAATGATGTAATAAAAGAATGTATGTCATTAAGGAGACAAGGGACCTTTAACCTCAAATTTTTTATTCTCACTTTTTAAGTCTATATACAGAATGATAAAAACTAATATTCTTTTTCACTACATTGAAGACCCTTAAAATTCAAAATAAGGATTTTTTGACAGAACAATGCCTATTTTTCAAAAAAAATTTCAAAAATTCTCGCATTATTCAAAATACTCCATGTGCATTCTATATCAACTATAAAACTTAAATTTTTTAATATAAGTTTACCATATGTTCATAAATATAATTATGCATTATTTTTTTCTCTGTTTTAAATCTAAAGTCGAAAATAACTTTTTTTATTATTCTGCCTGTTATTTTTTATTTATTTTTTATGCTTTTACATCATTTCATGATCTATAAATTTGAAAAAATATTTCAGGTTTCAAAGAACTATGCACAGTTTTTTGACAAACACTTCCACTAACGATCCTGAGACATTTGGAAGAAAAAGGAAAAAATGAATGCGCATGGAACATTTTGAAAAAATTTGGCATTTTTGAAGAATTTTTGAAAAACAAGTCTTTTCTTTCAGAAAATACTTATTTGTGAATTCTTAGTGAATTCAATTCAGTAATAAAGAACATTAATAGCACTCATATGGTATATTGAGTAAAATATTGAAAATTTAAGACACGAGGTTGGAGGTCCCTTGTCTCCTTAAAACGCTTTGAAAAGATAAGAGAATTTCTACATTTGAATGACAACAGTAAACAACCACCACATGATGACCCTCAGCATGATCGCTTATATAAACTTCGACCAGTTGTAAATGCTTTACTTGAAAGATTTTATACCGTCCCTATGGAATCGCGTCTTTCTGTTTAAACTTATTTATTGTTTGTTATTGTTTTAATTCACACGGGATTTATATTGTGTCATTAATTTATTTTTGTTGGTGATTAAATAATAAAATTAATCCGATTAAAAATTATGCTAGGTAACGTCTAAATCAAAATAATTAATTTATATATTAAAATTTTTAATTTTAATAAAATAGAGAGAGAGGGAGTTGACTGAATAAAAGAGGGCTGCGCTTTTTGGCGTGACAAAAATACACTAATATAATCAATAGAAATCTACATATTAAATCACTTTTAGAGTTGAAAAAATAACGTAAGGAACTTCGTTCCTGACGGGGGTCCCCCGATCGCACAATTTTTTTATTCTTGAAGATGTGTGTGATAATTCTACAGGTGAAATTTAAACTTTAGTGTTCGATTTCCGTGTGATTCTGAATTATCCTTAATTTATGCACATGAGTGTATGTATGCTCTAAAGTAAAAATATAAGCTAGTAGTATTATTGTGTCAAGAGTCAGTAGTGTAATGACTTTACGCCCCTTTCACACTCGGAATTCCTGAGAGAGCAGAACGGCAAGACGTCCATTATCAATCTACCGTATTCATCGGTGACAGTCACTTTGTCACCAAAATTGTGGCAGACGCCGCGTCGCCATCGGACAATTAGGAAGCCGTCTTCTGTAAGAAATCCCCCTGCTTGCAGACAAAGCCTGTCCAGAGGATAATCACCTAGCCTTTTAGCGGAAGACGCGGAATGGTCTGAAGACGGTCTATGAAAGAGTTCAAAGGGAGCACGCTTCAACCACCCACAGAGATGGGTGATGATATATATTCGCCACCTTGATGTAAATGGGGGCAGTTGACTTTTCCTTACAGGTGTGGACAACCCTCGTCGTCGAACGCGTGCCAGAGACGGAGAGCCTGCCGTGTTCCATTATAATATCCTGAATCCCGCGAAATAGCCTCAGATAGTGCTTATTTTTTTGTAATTATTGTATAAAGCCTATATTTAATCTAGATGCCAATAAAGCATTTTGTAAATATTAAAGGCTGTCAGTCTTGGTTTTAGGCGAAGTCCTTACAGTAGATATGAAACATGGGTTATATTTTGAATTCAATTTTTTTAGCAAAATTTAAATTTTTTAAGTATTTCTTTCACTGATCGTAATGAAAATTACAAATTTAAGGGGGAAATTTTCGCAAAAAGAGTGAAAAGAGGTAAAAATAATTGTCGCTCAATGCAGGTACGCATGAAAAATGTTCAAGTACGCAAAAATGTATTTTAAAAACTAGATACAAGTTAGAGTTTTAACTTTTTTATTGCATTTTTTTCATAGTTACAATACAAAACAAAGAAAATAAATAATAAATCTCTCGAAACTCGAAGAAATTTCGAATTCAAGGAGATCCTGAGACTTTCGAATGTTTTGCCGGTTTCGTCAATCCGTAATCCGTGAAATTGCAGAGCACTTCCATCCGAGTTACATGTTATATGTAACACTGAAGGCCTCCAGTTTTCTGTAATAGGTATCTAAAAAATAGAAAAAGTAATTAACTCAAGAATAAATATTAATCATGTAGATTTCACTAACATTATAGACTAGAATATAGTTTTTAAAGCGAGGAATGCAGTATTTAGATTCTAAAATGAAGTAACCCTTTTTCCATTGATAAACCTACCAATAAACAGCTAAACCCAAAAATCAATCTGTTTTTTATGTTAACTTTACTCAGTGGACAACAAGCAGCTTTTAGACAGCTATGTGATTATCTTAGTATCATATAAGTTGACTTCATTTAACTGCTAAGTAACTGTTATGCATTACCTTTCATACCCTTTCTTCAAGACTAAATTGTTAGCTTAAACAGAATTAGAGAGTAAATGGCTGTTTATACCTTTATCTTAGTAGCGAGCTCCAACACCGTGGGACACAATGGCTGGGGCGACGCGAAGAGATTGGGCCTGGGCACTTCCGTATCTTCCGTAGTTAGAGTTGTCATGAGCGTTGACACCATAGGCGTTGGCACCGTATCTGTTATGGGCTCCGTATCTGTCGCGTCCGGCACGAGCATAGGCACCGAGGTTGTGCTGAGCGGCCCTGTCGCTAACTCCGTAGCTTCCCTTGTTGGCACCATAGTCGGAGGTGATGGCGTGGTTTCCGGCCCTCTTGTCGTAAGCGTAAGCCTTCTCGAATCCGGCACCCTGGAAATGAGAATTCATTGCAGTTACGTATTGTTAAAGCATCATTCAGGAAAATGTTGCAAAGAACTGGCTCGATATCATAAATAGCGAGTTATCAGACGATCTGATAAATAACTATCGTACCATATAAATTTTCAAAGATAGTTATATAATTTTTTTTTTGCTCTCTTAAACTAGATGTACTATTACTTTGAGTTTTAAGTTTGGATTTTAAAGTGGATTTCTAAGGATTTTTTATTTTTTCAACCGTGTACCAAATAAAAAATGCATTTATAAAACTGACAAACTAATTTTTATAACTGTTTTTAAAGTAACTTTACAAAAATTTGCGCCCCCTCTGAAGGGTTAAAGTAACTTTACTTAAAAGAATTTATGATGAGGGCTTTACCTATTCTATTCTCTATCAAATCAGGTAAGTATAGATGTATGCAGCTATTGTAATCATATTATAACTATATTTATGACCATTATTTCATACATGTGGAATAAATCTATTTTAAAATTCATGTAGAATCGTATTCATGAAATACTATATTTAATGATATAATGATTTTTAAAGTGGATCAGTTTTTTTTCCTCACCTTGTCTTGAGCGTAAGCTCCAACATTCTTGTACCTTCCGTAGTTGGAAGCTTGAGCACCATAGGCGTCACGTGCACGGGCAGCTCCAATGTTATGGTATCCTTGAGCGGCTCGGGCCTTGTCAGAGTAGAGTCCACTGTCTCCGTAGTTGGATCGTCCGTAGGCTCCGTATCCGGCGCTTCTGGCTCCATGGGCTCCGTATGCGTTTCCAGCAGAAGACGAGGCCACTGCAGGGCCGATCTGAAGGCTGGACACTGGGTAGGACTCAGCCATCATCATGTCTTCGGCCAAAGCAACGGCCAACAAAGCGGCGACGACGAAAAGCTGAATGTAAACAATGCATTTAAATTTTCATACTCGTAGTTACAATAGTATGTAATCAGCGATGTAATAGTATTACAAGGATGTTTTCTATTGGAAAATTTCACGGAAACGAAATTTTAAAATTCATTTTTGAATTAATTGTTGATGTTACGAGCAAATAAATAGCGACATTAATTCCTATTCTTGAGATAGATATTTTATTTTCTTTGCTCAGAATAAAATAACTTTTGTTATAAATGAGGTTATTTTTTTTATCTCGTCAGTATATGTTGTATTCTGACCATCGGGGAAAAGAATTCGTATCTTAATTTTAGCAGTGTTTTGGGTTTCGAAGCAAAATTATTCTTGGAAGATTTTATATAAAAATAAGCGATAAAAAAAAAGCAGATTTTTTTTCAATAAATATAACTGATTTCATCATACATCTTTATGTGAAAAAAAGTTGCTTAAATGATTTAAAAAGAATTTGTTTTTAACGGTATACCATTGTGTTAAGTTCTTGTAATTTACCTCTTAGTGTTCATTTATATTTATATATTATCAAATAAAGTTTGTATATTTTAAAACGGGGCATACAGTAATCTGTTTCCAGTTTCAATAAAGACTTCAATATGAATGTAAATATATTAATGACGTTTATACGGTGATGAAATTTTCCTGATTACATTCATAACTAACTGTAGAACTACCGACAATTTCGATATACCCATTTCTAAAAATGTTAGAAAACAGTTAGAAAGATAATAATACAGTTTATATATACTTAAAATTAAGCTTTTTTTGTTTGTAAATTTACCTTATCAGTATTTAAGCTTTTTTGATTTAACTAAATAGGTGATATCTTCAGAATTTTAAATGGTATCTTCGTACAGCAATTCGAATTTGGTAAAGCAAATTCATTACTAAGAAAGATGCCTAGTGTTTTATATTATTTCTTATTAGGAGAGTAAAAAAAATTGAATTAAAGACTAACTTACCACTTTCATCTTTCTTGTTTGTTAAACTGGAGAAATGTTTAATCCGAGAGCTCACAAATCGAACTGTACTGACTAACAAAACTTACACAGTATTTATACCAAGCCTCGACAGTTTTTTTTTTTTAATTTAAAACTATTCTCATAGGGTATTCTGGGCGTTGAAACAAGTCTTCAGCTTGTCATTCCGGAGCAACCCATTCCTTTGGGGAAAAGAGGGCATAACTGTGACCATGCCCTTGTAAGTGTCTGGGGAAAGTGAGAGTGAGAGGTCAAATTTTGTATCCTTGAATTCAGGGGGAAATCATAATTGAATGGTTTAAAATAATATACCCTAAAATTCCCGATGTCACTGGAGCACTTAAGCAATCACTTCTGAAAAGTAGGTGTATCCAATATTGAACCGGTGGCAGGAGGTCAAGAAGTTTAGGGTGATGATGAAAACGGATGGCGGGTTTCATCAGAAATTCAAGAAGGCATCAAACTGCCGTTCAGAAGGCAGAAATCGGAAATCGACGATCTGATGTTTTCGGAAATACCTTATTATTGAGTACTCTGCATTATTGAGTGCGTTTCAGTTATGCCCGAACATTTTTGTTAAAAAGCTAGTTAGTCAGACTTTATAAAAGAAAATTTATTTTAACAAAAGACCATACACACATTATTTCACCGAAAATCTGTTATTAAGTTTTAACTAGGCCTTTATCAGACAGATTTACTACGTTTATCCTGGCTGGAGAAATGTATGACTATCTTCTGTGAAAATATTGCTTCCGTGAAATTACGACAGTTGATAAAAAAATCCTTAGTTTTTATCAACTGTCAAAGAACGTTATAAATTGCTCACGAAGATCCCTTATCCAATTCTCAATTCTAAAGCCATTTTTATAGACATTATTATAAGATGTTTAATGAGAAACTTAAAAAAATTTTAACGATAAAGGATACTAATTCATATATTTTTTGAAGCCTTTTAAAAATTTTTTAAATAAACTTCCTTATTTTTTAAGATTAAAATTTACGCCATACATAAAATGCTAGTTTAGATACAAAAAAGCTTATAAAACATTTTATAAGAAGTTTAAAATAAAATTAGTTTAGAAATTTATCAGCATTAGATTATTTTGATGTGATTACTGGAAAGCCCAGTTCTTATGGTTGGGAAGGAGTATTTCAGATTTTTGTGGTATATAAATATATAAGATC
Organism: Dolomedes plantarius; assembly: GCA_907164885.2. Classification (NCBI taxonomy): domain Eukaryota; kingdom Metazoa; phylum Arthropoda; class Arachnida; order Araneae; family Dolomedidae; genus Dolomedes; species Dolomedes plantarius. Next base: position 160,740,509 of record OU015498.1, on the reverse strand, counting down.
GTATTATATTTAGAAGAACATAGTTTAATGCCATACTCAATGAAACAGGTATGTATTTGTTTGCTTCAGTGTGAACTTATCATTTTAAACTATTATTTAATTTTTATAGTAAACCGATGTTTAAATGACATTCAATAAAAAATTAATTAATGCAATACTCTTTATCAAAATATGTAAATAACAACCTGTTGTCGAAAATAATTATTAAAATAAACTGCGACACTAGGTTTATGAGCTCTTCTAAAGACTTCCTAATATTTTAAAACAAAAATATCTTTCACTAAAGATCGACTCAGAAATCTGCCTGTTTCTTCCAAAAAATATTTCTCTCTGTTATTTAAATTTTTTTAAAGCGTATTAAATCGAAACGCATTAAAAACGCACAGTAATTGCTTTTCATTTTATTTGTTTTCAAGAATAGATTTTACTCTGTGCAGAATTCAATACAAGAAGGGACAAATATTCTTATTATTTCTATGTTAAGTTATGGAAGATAAATATTTCTTTATTATACTAGTGTATAAAATATTGATAAAATAACATACATGAAATCATGTATGAGGGTTTAATAGAAGCATTGTGTCGAAGCCGTTGAACTGCACTAGCTCTTTGTTAGTATCATTAGCGTGTATGCTTCAAAGCTTATTCAGGCTTTGAATTCTTCCGGCAGTTCATGCACTTGATGAGCTTATTTGATAATGAAAGTATTTGTTGAAGAAAATCTTAATGAGAACGTCATGAGACGCTTGAAAACTTGTTCAAAAGAAAATTACAGTTTACGCTTAATAGAACGAAGTGATAACTTTCTTTGCTTATCAGGCGCACTATGCAGAAGATTTATTGAGCCGGAAGCCTTATGGCTAGACGTAATTATTCCGAAATAATGTGTAATAAAAAACGTTGATCCTGTTTTGATAGGATGCAAGTTCTTTGATGTTTTTTCTCAATAATAACGAGATAGAAATATTTTCTGTTACCTCTTTTCATTTTGAATTAGCTCCCTATATTGAGTCGCACATAAATTCTTGCTTACAATGATTTCTAGTTATCTCTTTTATCTCTAAGCTATATAAAATAACTTTTTCGATCGAAATGATCAAGTGGGTTCACTCTAATAGAAAAGTTTTTTTTAATCGGAAAGTCTTGCGATCATTTTTCGACTGAAAACTAATGAAGCGCTAAATATAGATGATGGTTCTCTAGGGAAGTTTAGAGGCATTTTAATTTCTGCACTAAAAAAAAATAAGGAATGTATTTTATTTTCAGCTACGCTGTAAAAAAATGCCCACAGTAACTTATCATTTCCTATATTTCATATAGCATCAGCCATTCTTGAATAATTTGTGCTGTCTCCAGAAATTCAAACTATGTATTTTCGTTAAAAGATTGCAGTAGCTATTCGTTTAAACCATTTTAAATGTATGATGTAGAATCTAAAAATAGTCTTATAATCACTATTTTTAGATGCTCAAACAAACATGATCTCCACGCTTCTTATGATTAAATATAAATAGATTACCCGCCATATATTTCATAACATATTTAATAATCCATGAACTTAAATGCTTTTTCCTGTTTTAATAAACAAACCACACACGCACGCACGCACGCACGCACACACGCACGCACACACACACACACACACACACACACACACACTTATATTTGGAATTGAGTTATAATGAAGGCATTTAATCACAAGTATAAACAACCATAATTAATTAGTGGCTTTATGTAATTGAGTACAGTCTAAAAGCACATAGTGCTCATTTGGGAATTTAGTGTGGGGTGTTATGCAATATGTTATGACAAGTGGAAAAAACTAAACTCGTGCTAAATAACTTCTGCCTTTGTTTATTGTAAAAATGTATCCAAGGATTATTATTTATTTTTATTTTTTTGCCCATTTTTTTTGCCTATTTTATTTTTTTTGCATATTTTTTTGCATATAGGGAGTCACTTGTCACTAGACAATCGCTCGAATGGGAATTACAGGGCAGACAACGCCTTGAAGACACTAGACCATAGTGAGTCAAAATCGAATGCGGACGGCCGCCCTAATTCACACCGCAAGACTGCTGGCCATTCATTTAAGGGGACACCATATAGGCGACCAACATTACCCCCTACAAGCTGGTCCCGTAATTTAGAACCGAGTGATGTAACGAGACCGAAACACTTGCCCCGCATCTCCAGACCTTGGAGAACTTGGAGTACATTGCAGCCAAGACATATTTTACGTGCACCAGCCGCCATTAGTGTACACGGCGATGGATTTACAGCGACGGGCATCGAAACAGAACCATTCAGATCACTGGCCCGCTGCCCTTGCCCACTGGGCCATCGCGCCCTATCCAATGATTATAAAAGTACACTGCTGGCCACTGTAAATGCAACACCCTGAAGGAAACATGCAAATAACATGAAATTTACAACATGCATTAGCGGAGGTAAGATATGCAAATGATTAGAATTTCAGCGCAGACGCACATCACGCGCGCCTGTGGCGCCACTTCAAAGCGCTATTTAAGGCTTGGAGATTTCGACGATTTCAAGTTCGGCAATTGTGATTTTCTTGTGGTTTTTTCAAAAAAACGATCAATTATGCCTCGTCGAAAACAGCGATCATTTATTGATCAAGTATCCGAGTTCAACAGAGGAAGGATAGTGGCCTACCGAGATTGTGGATTATCTTTCAGGGAAATCGGTGGTCGTGTTGGACGAAACCAAACAACTATAATGCGGATATGTGATCGTTGGATGCAGGAGGGTACGACGGACCGGCGTGTTCGATCGCATCCACCTCAGCGCACCATTTCACGTGATAACAGGCAAATTGTGAGCATGGCAGTGAGGGATCGCTCAGTCACATCACGAACCATAGCACAGCACATGCAGTCTGTAACGCATAATCCAGTGTCTGCGCGTACCATTCGACGCCGTTTACAGCAGAGTGGTCTGTCCGCAAGACGTCCATTGCTTTGTCTACCCTTGACGCAGAACCACAGACGTCTCCCCCTCCAATGGTGCGATGTCAGAAGGATGTGGACGGTAGAATGGAATGAAATAGTCTTTACTGACGAGTCACGCTTCTGTCTGCAACACCACGATGGTCGCATTCGAGTCTGGAGACACCGTGAAGAGAGGATGCTGAACAGCTGCGTTATGCACTGCCACACTGGTCCTGCACCGGGTATTATGGTATGGGGCGGTATTGGATATCACTCTCGCACACCCCTAGTACGCATTGACGGTACTTTAAACAGTCAGTGCTACATCTCCGAGGTGTTGGAGCCAGTTGTCCTTCCTTACCTTCAAGGCTTGCCCACTGCCATATTTCAACAGGATAATGCGCGACCACACATGGCACGCATTGTCCAACGGTTCTTCGTCAATTGCCAGATTGAATTGCTTCCCTGGCCGCCTCGCTCTCCGGATCTTTCGCCGATAGAAAACATGTGGTCCATGGTTGCTCTACGATTGACCCAGATTCCATCCCCAGCTGCCACAGCAGATCTACTTTGGCAACGTGTGGAAGCTGCTTGGTCTGCTGTACCCCAAGAACTCATCCAAAGTCTCTTTGAATCAATGCCGAGGTGTGTGGCAGCGGTGATCTCCAACAATGGCGGCTACTCTGGCTACTGATTTTGGCAGGAATCACATTTCACAGAAGTCTATAAATTTAATCATTTGATACTTGGTCAACATGTTATCTACAAAATAAATTTTGTTGTCATATCTCTTGTCTTTCTTGGTGTTGCAATTTGGGTGGCCAGCAGTGTAGTATAAATGAAACAAAAAAAAATCTAGCATATATTTCACAGAAATCTAAATTAAAACATTTATCGAAGTTACTTGCCATACCTTTAAAATGAGAATGTAATGTAGGACAAAGTTATCCCATGGAAATGTTATTGGTTTGTCAATATTTCACTCCTTTTTAAAACGATATTCTTTAGGATAAAATGTGGCTTAGAAAGTTTATAAAACTGCCGAACCAAATAAACCCCCACATCTTAATTATGTTTAAATAATTTATATCACTTATATAAAATAGTTATTTGTAAAAACAATTCAGGGATAATTTTTAATGACTGTTGATTTCTCTTCTCATTTGTACTATTTAAGAGGGATAAATGCGAAATTATTTCATATTCCAGAAATAAATATCAATTATTCTTTTGAAAATCTTCCTGAAAATGTTTATTGTGCTAAGGAAATGCCTAAAACAATTATGGAAAAAAACACCTAAATCTTGTATAGAAAAATACAGAAAGAAATACGTTGTGGTAAATTTTAGGTTAAATGATCCTATTATACTTTTCTGGATACGCTAAAATAATATGAAATTTTCCTTGATTAGAATTTTATTTAATATATTTAATGTCATTACTTTGAAGTAAAAGAAAAATTGAAATCTTGGTTGCCAATCATGCCCATGATACGTCAATCATAATGATCTATAGCATTCTAATTTATTAAGTTGAAGGACTTTATTTTCTCCTTTTTGTTATGTTGACCTCCGATGAATACTTAAGCACATTTTTTCAAAAATATTCTGTACTAATTTAATACATATATTTATCGGTCAAATGTGATATAAAATCAAGAAAACGAATATAATTTTGGTAAAAATCTCATAACATTTTAAAATGGAATTTTTTATAATTTTTTAGTACAATTTAGTGCTTCCGTCAGATACCCCACACTCCATTTAACTAACTATATTTTAATTTCCTTTATACTATATACTACTTGTGTACTACGCTTACTTGTGTTCTGAAGTAAAAGCTTTACTATACTTCCAAAAATCACTGAAATATACCAAAAAGTTGAAAATACACTGATTTTTTTAAAAATTATCTTTTCATAAGTTAAGGTACCTGTAGAATGATTCAATTAACACATATAGCTTAGCTTTCAGGTCAAAACATTGTTAGTAATGTTTAAAACACCATTGTGAAATTTGATTAAAATACCGGGTGTGTCACAATTCCCTCCGGCATTTGGAAGGTTTATAAAAAACATATTACCAATACAGCAACAAAGTTGACTTTACTGGAGAAAGAAACATTACAAGTTTTGTTTCACCAATGTGTTAGTAGATGGCGGAACTAGGTCTGATAGCAGTAGCAAATAACGGAAACACAGACTTTTGAAAATTTTGCACATAAGAGT